>JANBXA010000190.1:13337500-13350000 GCA_030556225.1 Cricetiscus sungorus | reverse complement strand
AGAGGGTCTGTGGGCTTTAAGGATATTAATGAACATTGTACAGTCTTGTTACCTGTCCTTGTTGCTATTCTATTGCTGTGAAGAGACACGGTGATCAAGGCAACTCTGATAAAAGAAAGCATTACATGGTAGCTGGCTTACAATTTCAAAGGGTTAGTCCATTGTCATCATGGCAGGCAGGCAGCAGGCAGCAGGCAGCAGGCAGCAGGCAGCAGGCAGCAGGCAGCAGGCAGCAGGCAGCAGGCAGCAGGCAGCAGGCAGCAGGCAGGCAGGCAGGGTGCTGGAGAAGTGGTTGAGAGCTACATCTGATCCTCAGGCAGAGAGAGAGAGAGAGAGAGAGAGAGAGAGAGAGAGAGAGAGAGAGAGAGAGAGAGAGAGAGAGAGAGAGAGAGAGAGAGAGAGAGAGAGAGAGACTTGGTATCAGCTTTTGAAACGTCAAACCCATTCCCAGAGACACACTCCCCCCAACAAAGGCCACACCTCCTAATCCTTTTCAAACATTGCCACTCCCTGATGACTAAGCATTCAAACATGGAAGCATATAGGGGCCATTCTTATCCAAACCACCATATCATGTATACCACAAGACCTGAAATAGTCAATGAAATCTCAACACAAAGCCCCGGGTCTGATGCCCAGGGCTGTAATAAGCAAATAAACATTCCAAGGCCACCACAAATTCAGTTGAAGGAAAAGGAGGAGCTGGAGAGACGGCCCCGTGGTGAAGAGCACTTGCTTGTACGCGACCCTGAAGACCTTCACTTGGATCCTAGCTCCTGCATAACAACTGGCTATGGTCTCAGGCATTGCTGCAACCCCATTAGGGCACAGAGAATAGGATCACTAGGGTTTGCTGGCCACCAGCCTTGACAGAAAATGAGAGCCCCAGGTTCATGGAGACACCCTGTTTCAAAGAGATAAACTAGAGCTTGATGCAGGAGGAAACCTGATGATCCACACAGACTTACACACACACTCACTCACACACTCACACACACACACTCACACACTCACACACTCACACACACACTCACACACACACTCACACACACACACACACTCACACACTCACACACACATTCACACATTCACACACTCACACGCACTCACACACACTCACACTCACACACACATTCACACACACACTCACACACTCACACACACACTCACACACACACTCACACTCACACACACAGACTTACACACTCACACATTCATACACACTCACACACAAGGGACTTACACACACACTCACACACTCATACACACTCACACACAGACTTACACACACACTCACACACTCACACACACTCACACACAGACTTACACACACTCACACTCACACACTCACACACAGACTTACACACACTCACACACACAGACTTACACATACTCACTCACACACACACTCACACACACTCATACACACACTCACACACAGACTTACACACACTCACACTCACACACACACACAGACTTACACACTCACACACTCACACACACTCACACACTCACACAATGCACACACATATATACACACACTCACACACACAGACTTACACACACACTCACACACAAACACTCACACACATGCACACACACATATACATACTCACACACACTCACACACACAGACTTACACACTCACACACACTCACACACATGCACACACACATTCACACACACACTCACACACACACACACACACACATTCTCTCTCTCACACACACACACAGTGTAAAAAACCCGTGTATTTCTCAAGGAATTCGGGAGGAACTGTATCATTCCTGAGAATTGGTTACGTGTCACCAAATGAAGAAGTGGCTTGCCAGAGGGGCTTGCTCTAGGCCACTGCGTAATAAAGCAATAAATCATTAAGCAATCAGGTCCTGTCAGTGCTGGCTGAAAAACTGCTGCTGGAGCTCACATTGTCCTGGGCAGACTGGCAAGAACTGCCAAGGATGCTATTTGTCCCTGCTATCCAACAGAAGCTATTCCACCTTACACAGTCTCTCAGATTCGTTGCTTTTTCCTGATATCACAGCTAGAAGCTTCTTTTAATTCTCTTACTTCGTCATATGTCGTGTCCTGTCTCAATATCAGCGACTCTGGAAGAAACTAAAAATGAGATTCAAGTAATCCCCATGTCTTATCTCAACAATTTAGGTCCTTTGTACTGGAAAATAACACTGGGGAGTAATGTGTCATTGTCACCACTAGAGGGCACTCAGACACTTGCTTTCGAATTTACAGTTCTTCAGCTGGCTGGAGGTGAAATTGTCTTTACCCATGAATGTGTCCTTCTGTTAATAAAATTTTTGTCATAGCTCTAGTTTAATGCTCTGCCCATACAACAGTACACTGAAGCCTTTAACGAATGCTAGTCGATGGTGGTGGCGGAGTTTACAATGGCGTCTAATCAATCAAGGGGAAATTGAGGGTGTTACTGGCCAGTGGAGGAGTCTAAAGGATCAGAAAATGACTCAGAAAAGTTTGTGAACTCTATTTTGGTCCCATAACCTTTATGGAAAACACTCAGAAACACCTTCTGACTTAACTAGACAGAGTAAGACAGGGCTGCAGCCCACAACAGAAGTAACTGTGCAGCTGCCGTATGCCAGGGGCTTCAGATTCCACAGACAGCAGAGATACAAGGTTCAAAAGACCTGAGCCTTTGCCTGTGCTTTTATCTGATACATGCCATATGTATGCATGTCTACGTGTATGTATATCATATATTGTCTGTGTGTATAGCATGTGTCTATTGTATAGCATGTCTTATATGTATAATAGGTATATATCTTTAGAAAGACAGAAAGAACATGAGTGACAAGATGCCCAATCATGACAAAGAGGAAAAGGACACTGTTTTAAACGTTCCCCTTCCAGCCATGTTCTCCCCGCCTTTACGTGGGACCTTGAGGCCAGGCCTGAGAAAGAATCAGAAGTTCCTTACTCCAGAAAGGACATCCATCATATCATGAGGAGCATCAATGGGAAGACACGGTCACACACATACATGATTATAAGAGGAAAAACATGCCATTGAGCCCGGGGGGGAGAAGCTAAATCCCGGCCCGGTGCCTGGTTCTGATCTCTATGGCAGCCTCAATTCCAATCCCTCCACTCAGTGATCACCATTTCCAAACACAGACCTCATCCGGGGCCCTGGGCTCCAGGAGTAAACACTAGTGTTTCATTAAAAATGTATTGTTTGCCAGCTGTGGTCACACCCACCTTTGCCCCCAGCACTGGGGAGGCAGAGGCAGGCAGATCTCTGTGGATTGGAGGCCAGCCTGGTCCACAGAGTGAGTTTCCAGTTAGCCTGGGCTGACCGTCTCAAAACCAGTTTCAGTTTTCTGTCCTAGGAGTTGAGTCTAAGGCCTCATGGGTGCTAGGAGAACGCTCTATCTATCATGGATCACTACCTCCAGCTGCCGTTCCTGCTTAGGCTCCTCTGACTAAAATCCTACGCTACTTTTCAGATCACCTACCCTCAGTTTATCTTGGTCTGTGCTGTGCTTCCCACAGACCATGGTGGCGGCTACCACATGCCTTCCAAACTTTCTGGCCTGTCAGGTGACATTGACAGCTCAGAGACGCTTCCTTGTGCTTTTCCCCAAGCCTGAGAGGGTTCTTTGTATAAAGTCCAGAACTTTAGGTTTGAAGTCAGTCTAAGGGCAATTTGGCCAACCTTGTGTTAAAGAATTAACATTGAACCGATAGATGTGCGTCCACCATTAGCATTGGTCAGACTTATGCATGGATATTCATTTTCATTTCTCTGTGATAAATGTCCAAGTTTACCGTTCCTGGGCTACACATGACAGTTACCTGCGTAGTTTCTTAAGAAGCCACCAAGCTTTTCCAGAGTACAGCCATTTCCTGAGCACACCTGTACCACTTTCCACTCCTGTGAGCAAAGCCTGCCTGATCCCATGTTTCTGCATCCTTAACATTTCTTGCCCCTACAAGGTCTCTAGCTCAGGCTGGCCTCGAACTCCTGATCTTTCTGCCTCTGTCTCCCATGTATTGCAGATACTGCACTTGTTTTATTCTGTGCTGGGGAATCGAACTCAGAGATGGTACATCTGCTAGGCAATTAGTCCCCCTTGCCCCCACCCCCACCCAGCCCCAGTACTGTCTTGGCTGTTCCAGTGTGTCTTCCTTGCCGTGAATTTGCATTTCTCTAACAGCTAATAAGGGTGACAAAGTCTCGAGTGCTCATTTACCATCTGTACATCTTCCTCTATGGATGCCTGTACCATCTTTTATCTGTTTTCTAAGATTTTGTTTTTTCAAGCATGGAAGTTGTGGTCTTTTGATGTTTTACAGGTTTACAGTCCTTTGACTTGCTTGGAACTTAGAAACATCTTCTGGGTCTGTAACTTATCTTTCTATCCTGCTAACAGGCGTGATAGTCGCAAGATAGACACCCTGACCAAAAACAGCTTGGGAAGGAAAGGGTTTATTTCCTCTTTAAACCCTCAGGTCATGCTCCATCCCTTAGGGAAGTCAGGGCAGGAACCCAGAGGCAGGAACTGAAGGACAGGCCCTGAAGGACAGGCCCTGAAGGAGCATTGCCTACTGGCTTGCTCATCAAGACTTGCCTCGCCGGCTGCTTTCTTATCTACCCCACAAAGGGCTGAGCCCTCCCACATCAATCACTACTCAAGAAAATGCTCCGCAGGCTTGCCTAAGGGCCAGCCTCATGAGGCATTTTCTCTACGGTAGTTCTCTGCTGCCGCTTTGGTCAAGTTGACAAAAGAAAGAACCAAGACAATAGGATCTCCTAATCTGCTCCTATAGGTTCCTGCTGACACCATCCAGGGGAGCAGGGACTTCCCATGTGGCCTCCCTCCACTGACAATAGGTACAGGAGGGTGGTGTGGCTTCTCTAGGTCAAAGTCCCGAGGCTTCACAAGGACTCCATAGGAAGGGGCTTAAAAGAGAGAGAGCAGGCCATCTACCAGCATTCATGCCCTTGATTTCGGACTGGAGACAAAATGATCAGCATTCCTGCTCCAGAGGCTTCGCCACCAAATGGTTGAGCCCCAAACTCCTTGAGTTGCTTTTGTCAGGTATTTTTGTTACAGGAACAAGAAAAATAGCTTGTTATGTATATATATATGTATATAATGCATACAATATGTATGTGTATAATATATTATGTACACAAATATATGTGTGTTATGTGCGATAATACACATACATATCCCTGGATCAAAGTCACCAGAATCATTTAAGGATAAACTCTTGTAACACCGAATTGGACTGATTTATGCTAATGTGTCATGTCACCAAGTTAAAACAAAGTTGTTTATCTGACCTTTCAAAATATCCCCAGAAAGGTCAGTTTCAAGTGACAACGAAATTTCCTCCGCTTAAATCCTTATCCAAACCTGAGGTTCCAGAATTATGTGACACCAGCCAATCAGCAGTTTCCTTGTGGGTCTATCCCCGGCCTCCACTATAAGGACAGTGGCTTTCCCTGGGCTAATTCATTGGCGGTTTTGTTTCTGTTCTTTTCCAGCCCTTTGCTCTGTAATGTGGAATTTACCAGAATGGCAGGAAAAGCATGTTGACTCCATCTTCCCAGAGGAATCCAGTCTTTGCCTTTTTTGAATGAGGAAACCGATCTCTTGAAGAGTTCCCAGCTCAACACACACACACACACACACACACACACACACACACACACACACACACACACACCTCTCTATTCTACAACCTATTGCAATTCTTCTGGGCTTTTTGTTTGGGGGTTGGGGGGGTGTTTCCAGACAGTACTATAGAAAATAAAGAGGCATTAGTCTGAATTTCTCTCTGTATTTAGAAATTCTACACAAGCAAAACAACACTTATCTCTGAGGCAGTTCTTGTAACAGGTGTTGAAAACACAAATCCTGGCTGGGTACACTGGGACATGCTGGTGGCCCCAGCTACCAGGAGGCCTGAGATTGGAAAAGCCCTTAAGGGCAGTAGTTTGAGACCAGGCTGTAGCTAGTTGTTTTCTGCCAGTCTGCCTGGTCCCACCACCGCGCCAGCCCCCAATAACACTCAGAGACTCTGTATTTGATATAAGGCTGTTGTTTGTTACCAGCTAACTCTGTCTTAATGATTAACCTATTCCTACTATTCTAAGTATTTCCACGTGGCACATCTTACCAGCCAGAGGCTGGCGTACTACCTCTCCCGGCTCTCCATGTTGACTCCTCCTTACTACTTCCTCTTTCCTCCTTGTCTCCTAGCCCCGCCTATCTTGCTTTCCCATTGGCCCACAGTGCTCTATTCATTAACCAGTATGAGAAACATATTTACAGAATAACATCTCCCATCACCAGGCACCCCAACATAGGGAGACCCTTATCTTCAAAGTGAAACAGAACAAAGAATCCAAAACCAACCAACAAACAGAACCAAAAGTCCAAGCCTCAGCTAATGAGAGTCAAAAAGGAGACTGGTGACAGAATGAGGGACCTCCATTAACCATATTCAAATAAGGCAGATTCATAGCTCTCACCAATTAAGAATAATTCTCAACCCTTTGTCCATGTTTAGTAACTCTTTGAACTTCTTACAGCTTTAGACAAATATTTACTTATTCTTATTTTATATGTGTTCATGTATCCTTATTTTATATGTCTGCATGTCTATCTGTGTATGCGCGTGCGTGCGTGCGTGCGTGCGTGTGTGTGTGTGTGTGTGTGTGTGTGTGTGTGTGTGTGTGTAGTGCCCTTGAGGGCCAGAAGAGGGCACTGAGCCCCACACCAGATGTTTGTGGCCATGTGAGTGCTGGAAACCAAACCCAGGTCCTCTGCAAGAGCAGCTAGTACTCTTAGTGGCTGGGTCATCTCTCTAGCAACCTCCTTCCAGTTTCAAATGCTACCCAGTTCATGATCACTTTTACTCAAATAAACTCCATTAAACTTGTTTATGTCATTTTCTTGTAGTAGAGGCCACTGTCCCATAAGCATGGCTTTTAGTTCCAAGTTTACAATGTGTATTCTTTCTGCATAGCTGGGGGAATAGAGAAGCAAGCTCTTGAGAGAGGGTCACTCGGTCCTTCATAAAGAGGCCAGCCCTGTCTTACTTGTTAAGAGGCGATGCAATGCTTGCTTGCTGGTGGCACGCAGAATGCGAGGGCTCTCGAAGTGCATGGAGTGTGGAGATATTTGAGGACCACTAGCGGGGTAGAATAGACTCCACCCACTCAGAAGACATCAAAACACTTATTCAGCTTTTGCCACGAGCTGTGACGTCAGTCAGCATATGCTCCCAGAATCTTCAGCCTCTCCGTTTCAAGCTCATACCCCAAACAAGATGTTTCCCTCTTTAAAAATGGCCACATCGACATGCACAGCAGTGCAGAAATTTGTTCAAACATTAAATGATTGCTGTTAATGTCGTATGTTTATCCCAATACACTAATGTGACACTTCACCCCTTCAGCCAGCATTTAGTAAGTTCTCCCCAGATAGACTGATTCGTCCTTCAGTTGTCACTCATCTTCCCTCACTTGGTGTCACTCCTACAGGAACTCATTCACTACTCCCCCTGGCCCCACAGCCTCCATTCAATTATTATTGATAGAACAAATAAAAGCACCCCCCCCAGGTATGGTGCTGCCCCCGTTCCTGTAAGCTATATGCTCAGCAGCTGAGGCAGAAGAATTGTAGCGTTGTTGACTATAGGTATAGTATTGCACAGAAGATTCAGGGAGTTCTTAAGTTTTGATAACCTACAGCGATATTCCTCTCCCAGGTCCTTCCAAGGGCATCCCACTCCGTGATTCTACACATTTGACTATTTTCATTATTTCATATACACACAATCACATAATCTGTGACTTGCTTATTTCATATAATGTTCCAACCTAAAGGCTTGTCCACATCACTTCATATTAGAAAATTTTCCATATATTTCTTCTACTTTTTAAAGATTGAAAGGTATTTCAGTGTGTGTGTGTGTGTGTGTGTGTGTGTGTGTGTGTGTGTGTTTCATGCACATTCCTACCTCATATCTCCTAATAAATCCCCTGTGCATTGGCATATGTCTTTATGTTCTGTTTTCTCTACAGTGCCCTGGCTCTGAGCATGAAGATTCAGCTGAAGTTTTCCTGTTTTCAGGGGTCTTCAGTGCCCCCCCTACACACACACACACACATGTTTTCCCAGCTATCTTAATAACACTTCATATGGATTAGGGTGACCTCGAGGCCTCCCAGAAGCACTGAGACACAGATTTCATTCTCCCGGTTGCACACGGAGGAGCTGAAGCTGGGTTTGATGGTGCATACCTATAATCCCAGCACCTGGGAGGCTGAGGCAGGGGGATAGCTGTGAGTTTTAGCTATGGACTACATAGTAGTGAGAGCCCATCTTAAATGATCAACCCCCCCCAAAAAAAAAACCCAAAAAAACAAAGATGGAGAAGGGGAGTGGGGGAGGGGAAGAAGAAAGGGGGAGAAGGGGGGTTGAGGAATAATTGAGGGCCATAGGCAGGTGACTATTAAAGGGACCGCATGTTAACAGGGTAGATCGGCACTTAAAGCCAGATGACCTGACCAATGAAGTTCAGTGCCATCTCAATGCCTTTATTCCTTGGTCAGTTCTCTGGAAAGTTCCATGAACTTTGTTCAAAAGTCACTTCTGCCAATCTTCAGTCTCGTGGAGGCCAGCTATCCAAACAGCCCCGGAACGCACAACCCAGGGGTGCGGTCCTCTGAGCCTGACTCTGAAAAGCCACTTAGAGAACCCGCTATGAGGTAAGATCCTCCTGTGGCAGTCTCAGAGACAGATGACAGGGGCTTGGCCTCTACCCACCCAGAGGTTCTGTCAGGCACAGCGTTTCTGTCCTGGCTGGTTTTAGACTCACTGCTTCCCGCTGTGTTGTCTGGGGTTGAATTTCTGTACCAGGCTCTCCAGGGAACTTGTGCGGATGGATTAACCCTGAGGTGCTGGGCGGGGCTCAGCAGTATACTTCTGTTTATTTTAATTAGATTCCAGCAGCTGTTGCAGGCAGGCGGGACAGTGCGGCTGTCCCGTGGCTGCCCTTTACATGCTGTTCCAGGAATTTGGCATCCCAGCACTTTGCACAGGTCCCGTGGGTGTCGGGTAGGGCTGGAGGGTGGTTGCGGTCGGGTTTGGGAGTTACAGGAACCAATGGGAAAGCTTGGTTTGCGACCACGTCTGACCAGCCAATGAAATAGTCCGCTTTTGGTAACTGGTCGTCCAGCCTGGGTTCTGGGTAGCAACAATCCAGTACATATGGTGACGCCGCTGCGGCGTCTCTGTGGCAGTTTATTTTGGGCGTCACGGTTGTTACCCAAAGTCAGGAGTAATGTGTTTCATTCGCAGACATCTAAACCCACAACCACAGGCATGTTTTCTTCCAGGGCAGAGGGCAAATGCAATTACATCTGTGACCAATTTGCACAGCTGGACGCTCAGTCTCCTGACAGAAACATTTATTTGAGATTCAGGGGAGCTGGGTTCACCAGACAGGAAGCAAGGTTCAGCAGGCATTGTGTTGGCCAGTCGGTGAATGCTTGCTAGCCCGCAGAACAAAACAACAGAAACTGTCACCGTCAACGTTGACATTTCGTGGCTGAGAAATGAGAGTGTTCTTCCTACACAGGAGGACAGATCTGAAGACACAGAAGAGTAAGAATTTCGAAAACAAGACGAGGTTGCTGCTGAGCCTGGCGCAAAACCCAGAGCGCACATTTTGCACAAACAGACTGTGGAAGGCCGGCTGCCCCTTCGATCCATGGTATTATGGCCAAGTTTTCCCGCCTGGGTCTTTTCTGTACTAGGCAAGAGAAATTCCACATCTCTTTCGGCTTTTGCAGGAACCGAAAACGTTTTCAGAACCCGAGCAAAAGAAGCGCTGCCTCTTCCAAAATCAAGAGAGAAAAATCTAAGCCGAAAGTGAAAGATCATTTGTCTTCTTAAAAAGTATCGGTTTGTCCAATTAAATTTGCATTTTTAGAAGCTTCTTGAGTGAGATTTTTTTTTCTCACTTCAGGAGATTCTCCCAGTGGGTAGGAAAACCACCGAGAGATTGTTTACTGCAAGATACGTGTTTGGTTCGGTGCATAATTTCAGAGTGGTATGAAAATCATACCAGGGTTTCGGGGTAGAAATTCAGGGTTGATAAGAATCTTTTCTTAGCTGTTGCTGTTGCTGATGGCTCATTTTTGAGACAGGCTTTCACTGTAAGCCCAGGTTGGCCTCAGCCTGTGGCTCCTGCTGACTCCAGTCCCAGAGCTGTCTCACCACACCTGGCTCAATCCCCTTTTACCAGCAGACACACAGTAGCCACAGAGGAGGTACCACATCCACACATTCACCTGTCAATCTTTAGTCAGCATATCTGTCACACAAGGCTCTAGGGTGGATCATACCAGGTCTTTTTTGGCTTTAAAACTTCCACCATCTGCAGAGGCAAGAGAACCCCAACAGGTTCAAAATCAGTCTGATCTACATAGCATGTTCCAGGCCAGACAAATAGCAATAACAACAAAACCAAAACTCAATCACCTTATCTGGTCTTAGCATACTGGTAATTGCATCCATTCTTACAAAAACAATGACTTATTTCTCATTATGTGTGCTGGTGTTGCTAAGTGTGGGGATGTGAGCCAGAGAGTGCGGGCATCCCTGAAGGCCAGATGGAAGCTTTGAATCTCCTGGAGTTACAGGTGGTTGGGAGACACCTTGAGTGGACAGTGGGAACCAAACCCCAGTCCTCTTCAAGAGCAGTGATTGCTCTTAACTGCTGAGCTGTCTCTCCTCTCCCCGCTGCACCTACACGGCCCCCCGTCTTGATAAGGCCGAGCTGATCCTTTGGAGGCCAAGCTCTCAGGCCAATGCTGTTCCAGATGATGCTTCAAATGTACCAGCTCAGAACAAGGTGTCAGCATGCAGGTGTATTTACCAATAGGCAAG
Organism: Cricetiscus sungorus; assembly: GCA_030556225.1. Classification (NCBI taxonomy): domain Eukaryota; kingdom Metazoa; phylum Chordata; class Mammalia; order Rodentia; family Cricetidae; genus Cricetiscus; species Cricetiscus sungorus. The sequence goes on along the minus strand of JANBXA010000190.1, from coordinate 13,339,048 downwards.
CTTTCTGCCATGCCAAGGAAAAGCCAGGGTCTTCTGCAATCCAAACAGACCGAGCTAGACACATTCAGTGGGAGGCTCTGTACAGGGAGCTTGGTGTATGGGGCCCTGCAAACAGAAAACACCCCTGCCTCTTCATCACTGGGCATGCCAGACTGAGCATCATAGGGGTGCCAATGTTTCGCTTAGCAAGGTGTCAGCCATGACGCGTCATGTAAACGGAAGCACAGAGTATATGGTATGGAGTCAATTTTCCTTTTCTGAGCATGTTTCTAGAGCTCATCCATGCGGTCATATAGAGGGGTACTTTATTTCATGTTCTTCCCCCAAATATCCCACTTAGGGTAAAAAGCTGATGGTGGGCTTTGGCCTGTGCCTACCTCCCTTTTAGCTATCACGAACACCCTGTACACAGGTTACGTATGGCCACACTTGGTTTCACTTTTCTTGTGTGTGAGAGAGTGGCTGGCTCTGCAGGGTCATATTAGCTTTGTGTTTAATGTCTGAGGGAAGTGCAGATAGCTTCCAAGACAGCCATATGTTGTGGGATATCTGTACAATGTGTGAGGATGTATTGCTGTGATTGATATAATAGAAAGTTCAACAGCCAATAGCTGGACAGGAGATAATTGGGGGGACTTCTGGATAGAGAGACAACTCTGGGAAGAAAGGCAGAGTCGCCTGCCAAACACAGACTACAGTAACTGAGCCACATGATAGTATGTAGATGAATAGAAACAGGTTAGTTTAGTTATAAGAGCTAGTTAAAACACGCCTAAGGTAACAACAAGCTTTCATAATTAATAGTTAAGTCTCCTTGTCATCATTTGTGGGCTGGGCCCAAAGATAGCCTGACAAAGCTTGCTTCAGCCACATCCGTCCACTAAGCAGTGTACAGAAGCCCCAAGGTGCCCATCCCTTCTTGACATTTATTATTTTCTGCTTTGAACCATCCAGCAGCCCCCTAATGGGTGTGGAATGGTATTTAATGGAGGTTTTGATGTCCATTCTCCAATGACTAATGACTTTGACATTTTTGCAAGTGCTTTTCCAGCCACTCGTGCATCTGCCTTCGAAAAGCATCTATTTGTGTTTCTGCCCATTTCTGTTACTTCTGTGTTGAATGTGGGCTGTAATAGTTCCTTGTGTAGCCTCATCAGGCATTTTCTTTGCAGAAACTCTGTTTTCTTGGCTGTGTTTTCATCTTCTTCATGGCGCTTGTCCTCACACAGCACCCTACTGTCCTGTAGGCAAACTCACCCAACATCGTCATTAAAAAAATTAACATATTTCCTATTCTGGATCTGTTGGATTTTGATATGAATTTAGGATTACTGTCTCAATTGCTGCCAAGATGTCCAAAGGGAATTTGATAAGAATTACCTTTGATTCTATCTGTCAAATTGTAGAGTATTCCCATTTTAGCAATATCGTCTTTTTTTTCTCTCTTTTAAAAAACTTTAATCAGGCATGGTGGTACACACATTTAATCTCAGAAGAAGCAGGCAGATTATCTTTGAATTCTTGGTTAGCTTGGTCTATATATTGAGT